>BPTQ01000005.1:137891103-137908341 GCA_019973895.1 Chrysanthemum seticuspe | reverse complement strand
ACTTGATGTACACAAAAATTACAATATTACTTAATCAAAAAAATTTGTGTGTAGACTACACACAATCACTTCTACATATATTACCTACAATAATTAAATGATACTAATAAATCCTACACAAATACTAAGACATTTGCAAACACAATAAACACACTTATCACCTAGTTTTATGGGACAAAAATTATCCTATAAAAGCACTTCAAACACAAATATCAATAAGCAATCATTGCACACACATATACTTCCAAACTTATGATATTCTCATACATATATACTTACAAACTCCTGTTTTTACAATACACTTACATACAAATTGTGCACACATATACCAACTACATACCATGTAATTCATATACACAATTCAAACAAAACTACCTATACACAATATGTCTCTAAATATACATAATTAAAACCTATAGGTTATCCAAAATTAATACATATAAATCTCTGTATAACACATATCCATCAAAACAAACTTAACACATATACTTAATGTACCATACATCAACCATATACACACGTGTTAAACATACATTCACATAACATTTTTGTCCTCAAACATTCATATATACATACTCTTATAGTATTCAAACCTTCATATACACACACGTTACTAACGAATAACTATAAACACAAACTTCACGAAAATATCCTATTAAAAACAGGGTATTTTGATCCACTATTCACACAAATAACACAAACGTTTACAGAATCATAAACACATCCTAAATAATCATAGTAAATTAATAACATCCATTATATACATCTTCACTAACACACATCAGATGTGTGTTTAAAAAAACTAATTCATTATAACATTAAAAACACATGTAGTTCAACACTGATAAAACAATGATAAAATCACTACTAAAAACATATAAAACACAAATGATAATCAAACACTGCTAAAAACACTGATAAAATTAAAAACACATGTAGCTCAACAAATCGTAATGCTTTTTAATAACACATCAACTAACACTAAAACCATGTTCAAAATTAAAATAAATGACTTACAAAAAACAATAAAATCATCTAAAACATAATCGAAAAAAACACAACATGCAGTTAGATCAATACTTATTTTTTGTTAATTAAACTCAAATTAACCATGAAACAATGATCATAAAACAATAAAAAAAACGATTACATTGATTACCTGTCATCTTCCCCTTTCAAATAAAACAGATGTGTGTGTTTTTCCCACCGCACCTCCTCTGATTTACATGAAAAAAACCCTATCAATTGGGGCTTTTTAATAGTTAAGTTAGGATAAGATTTGGGTTTAATTTGATTTGATTTTTCATCCGGGTTTTTAGGCATTTATATGTTACAGAGCAACTTGGGAGATAAATTTGGGGGGAGAGGTTATGATGCGAGTCTACGAGGGTCGGTTTCAATTTAATGTGATATATGAAATACCCAAAATGACCCCCTATTTAATAAAAAGGCAGGAAATAACTTCCAATTATTTACCAAAATGCCATGTGTATCCTACACCATTGATCAAAAAAAAGGAAGGCTAGGATTGGTTCTCGCAGTTCTCGCAAATTATTTGGTTCTGTAAATAACCCTTCCCTATATATATATATATATATATATATATATATATATATATATATATATATATACTACATTATAAAGCATTTGGGACTTTCTATTAAAGGAAGTCTTAAAATTTTAAGACAAAAAACATTACTATAAAAGGAAAAGTAGAAAATGAATGTAAAATCTAAAAATTTAAGTCTCATTAAAACCATATGTAACCGCCCTCCAATAATGATACATTTTAATGGAATTGTTTATAAGAAAAGCTCACTTAGTTAAACCACTAATTTAATGCTAAAATTTGAAAAATAAAAATGTTTACCATTTACACTATGAATAATTTAGACTATCTACTTTTGAAAAACATTTATCTACTACTTTATAATAAGGAAGTTTAAAATAAAAAACATTTGCTCGCCACAAAAATAGTTATCGGGTACCCACAGCCGCATTGCGCGGGTACCCTTCTAGTATATATATATATATATTTTGGGAGAAAAAAAAAATGGTTTATTGTCACTTTCAGGCAATAACCCGATTTTAAAAGAAATAACAGAGCCATGTTTTATCATGTTTTCAAAATTCCATGCTCTGATTCTATAAACATTTATCTGCTGAAAACTAAATGCTTTGAAAAATAACTCGATCTCTATTTTTGATAATCATTAGGACTTATTTGTCAAAATCTCTATCTCTCAATCAACAACCTATGTCATTGATTGAGGGGGAGAATGATTTCAATTAAATTAAAAAGTTATTTGGCATTAAATTGTTTTTCAAAAGATATACATGCATGTTTTATCAATGGAGTTTAAAGTCTTAAAATCCGATCCTTATCAGTTAAAACGCTTTCATAATCAAGTCACAATTCCCCTTAAAAGCTTTCAAAATCAATTTAAATCTATAAGAGATCACAAATCTCAAATGATTTAATAATTGTGATCGGGGGAGAATGTGTGATTTAAATTGGATTTAAACTCATAATTCGGTAAATGGCTCTATAAGGATGTTCATGCTGTCCTTCCCACATGTGACAAACGATTTCAAATTTTCAATGCACATGTTGAGGGGGAGCATCTATCTTAAACCTATGATTTGAAACGTGATCATTTATCTCAATGTGCAGGTTCCTTCTAGTATGTGCAAAACTCTTTTCTAATCTCGAGACACATATTGAGGGGGAGCAAACTTATGAAAACCTCATCCTTCCCGGAAATGCTTTATCTTCTTGATTTGATCAGGGAAGTGATGTTGATATCTTTTAGAAAATGGTAATCAAAGAAGTAATTTCTTCCACTTGCCTCCGTGTGCAAAACGATTTCAAACATTTGATGCACATGTTGAGGGGGAGCACCTGTTCTAAAAATATCAAAAACAATTCAGGCACAAAATGTTTTGATAATATATCACAAGTATCTGGATTGATTTTCAATTGGTTCCAATGGCAGATGAACAATACCAAATTGACCGACCAACTTTACTTTATGTACGGTGATATAAGGATGATAAGGTTAAGTATGTGTTCCCATGATCCGCCAGAACCGGAGGGATCTACCCAGGGACAATCCACTAGTTAGTGTAGAAATCCTTAGGTATGATGATAAAAGGAGAAAAGTGAGATACGGGAAGAGTGCAGACTGAGATAGAGCAAGTACTGGAACTAACCCAACAAGGTTCTTGCTATGAAGTCTCGGTAAGCACTGAAGGGGTTGAAGAATTAAAAAGAATTGAATGAGAAAAGGGTGAAAACAAATAGCCCTCCATTTATTCAACCTTAGGGCAGAAACCGGGTTCACTTCATATGCTACTGATGGTAACATCGGTATTGAAGACAAGACGTCATGGACCCAGTGACGCACTGCACTTCAACTTTCCAAACCACTCAAGTTCCTCTTAAAAGGACTTGTTTCATTCTCACAGGGAACCGACATTATCTATCGACTTTCTCTTAGAGATTGTTGATATTGAAGAAGGAGGACCCTCTCCCTAGTCTCCGGTACAGGATCCAAATATGCACAAATTGAGTCTAGAGCCACGAGATCATCAATAAATCTCATTAGGACACTTTCAATAAAGACTCTCTGTTTCACACAATGTGGAAAGAGAGATTATATCTTGAGTCCTACGCATTATCCTTGTGGTATTGCCAGAACATCTGAGTGATGTGTATACATATTCACAATGAAGATGGAAAGCCTTCTGGAGCCAACATCAAACAAGCTCCTGGTAGGTGGCATGTGAGATCTATTATATGGATCAACCATGTGACAACTGAACAGAAACAATGGGGCGATTCAATCTCTTGAATCAATCCTGGTTCAGGTTATGGATTGACGGTTACCTTTGAAAAACCGGTCGTTGTGCTTAAAAACTCTTTTCTTTAGCACATCGACCGTGTACTCATTTTTCAAACCAAAAGGTGTTTTTTTTATTGATAATTGAGTTTCAATAAAACCTTCGTTGTATTGCAAAAATAATTTCTATTGAGCAATACACGATTGTTTTTCAAATCTCTTTTCATCAATCAGTGAACTTAATATTCGCTGGTTCACTCACTCCGTGTTGTCTTCTTTGAGATGTTCCGGTTTGAGAACAGCTAGAGCAGCTGTGAAACCCTGTCAAGGAAATTCTTCGGAATTATACCTGATCACAGGCAGTACATGTACTGATCAACGGGGAACCGTGGGCCGTCTACCTCAATTCAACGAAAGTGATCAAAGACACTTTCGTGCGATTTATTGCTAACTGTTGTATGCAGGTACGCCCGACGTTTGCAGCTGATCAGAATGACGCGGTCAATCCATAGCCGCATGCTCACTTAACACATTCATCTCAAAAGAAATCATGATTAGTGCATCAATGACTCTGATATTTTCAATCCATGCTTCTGCTACGCTGCTGCCAATATCATGAATCAACTAAAGCTTCTGCTATTCTGATGAGAAGATATCATGATCCAGAATGTGAGCATGTCGGTCCAAAAGTCACAACATCACATAATACCAACACCACAATGGATGTCTCAGAGATTTTTTGATAGCTGATGATCTCAAAAGATGGCTCAAAATTATTATCACGTGGATCAGTAAAAGACCTCCACTTGGAGTAACCAAACATGCAATGTGAAGAATCAATGACTACGAGCTTAGAAGCAAAGGACTACATCAAGAATGCAAGATCAATTGTTAATGTAATATCTATTTGTATTCAATGTAATTTTGGTACATGATTGAGGTGACCTCCCTTAGGGGGAGATTGTTAGGAACTAGAAATTCCAGGTATTAAAGAGTCGGTCACCTCAAGTATATGTAATCGTTAGAAAGCTCGTAGTCGTAGTTCTTTTAAGTTAAGTAGTATTTAGTTAAGTAACACCGTGGAGGACGGACGTGTCTTTACCCACTGTATGCCTGATCCACAGCCCGATGTGTGGCGATTTATGTAAGACTATATATACTCTCTACCTCCCAAGGTAGAGAGTTGGAGCTCATAATAATATCTTTCACTTTCTCTCACTAAGTTTCCTAAACCTCTAACTTTCTCTCTCTAGAATTCCATTTATACGCCACTTTGTGTTATGGTTTGATGTGTATGTGAAAACTAATATCCAACAGAATTAATCATATCTAAGCCCAGAAACTACCCAGAAAGACTAATGATCCATAATTTGAAAAATTAGGGTTTATGTTCATATGGTTTGGGTACTTTTGATTCTTGACATTTTTGATGTTAAAACTTGGATAAACATACTCTATATGCTTCTTAGACCTCCCAGAAACACTTTGGTGCAAATCCTATGGCTAAAAATTTTACGCGTAATCCTTGAACAATTAGGGTTTTGGTCTACGCGTAAGACGTTTTACGCGTAACTGTTTGATATGCTCTCATGCCATGATCTGTTATAGAATGAGTGTTAATGTTAATATTGATGCTATGATGATGTTATTTCAGGTTTGCTACTCGTAAAAATCACAATCAAGGTTGTTAACCATCTACGCATAAGGATCACCTTACGCGTAGCAAGTTATGCGTAAGAGTAATCTTACGCGTAGCGTTACGCGTAAGGTTCTACAAAGGGACTACGCGTATCATGTGAAGGATATGCGTAAACAGTGACCTCTACGCATAAGGTCTACTCTTACGAGTAAGCCTTACGCGTAAGGTCTTATATACGCCTATGCATAAGGTTCCCTTTTCCTACGCGTAATATTTCTTACGCGTAAGTAAGGATCCTACGCATAAGCCTACGTCTACGCGTATACTTCTCCTGTTTACGCATAAGCTACCATTTCTACGCATAAGCCTTGATCTAACCTTCATTATGAACTGTTACGCGTACAAACTTGTAAATAAATAAATCATAACGTCACGAAACCAATAATGTCACTAATAAACTTGAACGTTTAATATGTTGTGTTAAATAAGTGATAACATAAACTTTAAAACTTAAAGTTAACCAACTCACGAAACTTATCACAACGTCATTGGACTATTGGATAAACAAGTGACTTTGGACTCGTAACAATCATTGACATTGTACATTCAATAATTAGACAATAAAACCTTCTGTTGATTAACATTATGTCTTTCGACATGTTGGTTCTTTTGGCTAATGTTATTTCAGATCTAGACATGGCTGCTCAAATGAATGTGGATGCACCAGATGTTCTCACAATGGCCGATATCTTCCCTAATGGCTATCCGAGGAAGATTGGAAAGAACAACCTTCGGGTTGACTTTGAAACCCTCAGCTGCTCTGAATCTTCCTGTTTGATTGCTATGGATATTCTCAAGAATCATCCCTACCAGAACATGCTCTCACATTCTGCTACAGTACCAGAGATCTACATTCAACAGTTCTGGAATTCAATGCAGAGGATCAAAGGTCAAAGTGCAGTGACAGTGACGCTCAATCACAAACAAGTCACCATCACACATGCAGACTTACGGGCTGTTCTTCTCATCCCTGACATCGAGCCAACCAAATTCTATGCCACACCTGCTGAAGAGACAGTTTTGCAATTCTTGATTGATATTGGCTATGATGAAGCTTCAGGAATTATCACTAAGCATTCTCATGTGGAGCTTAAGAACATTCCTCAACCGTGGAGAACTCTCTACATCATCATTACCAAATCTGTCTCTGGTCGTAATAGCGGCTATGAGCATCCCAAGCTCATAGAACTGCAATTTTTTTGGTCATTATGTCATTTCTCAAAAAGCTCTGATATGGGATGACATGATGTCATTTCTCAAAAAGCTTGGCTCAAAGATTCCCTATGTCAAATACACTAAACTGTTGATCCAGAGAGCACTTGGACTTCATCCTGATATTCCCAAGAGGCTCAATGACCCCGACAATCATGACATGTTGACTGAGCCTATTTTATCTGTCAGAATCAAGGAATCGTCAACAAAGAAACAGGGTGCTGTATTACCTGATCACCTTCTGGCAAACGAAATCAAAAAGCTCGAGACATACAAAAGGTATCTGGTAGCAGTGAAAGAAGGCAAAGTTGGTCATCTCGATGAGAAGTCTTCTGGAACACCTACACGGAGAACCAGAAGAGGCAGTGCGTGAAGTGCTGCAAGCACTGAAAGTCAGAGGAAGTTTCCCAAAAGGAATCCTCCTCGTAAAAAGACTGTTCCTTCTAAGGAAGTTGTTCCTATTCCCATTCCAAAGCTTGAACCACAAAGAAAGTTAGTGGACGAAAGCTCTGAAGATACACAATCAGACGAAGAGGTCTTCTACTCTGAATCTGCACCTCCTTCTTCAGTAGCAAAACCTCCCAGTCCACCAGCTATCCAAGGAAAAGGGAAGACTCCAGTACTTGTACCTTATGATGAAAGCTCAAGCTTAGATGAAGAGCAACTGGATACATCCTATAGGAAGAAGTTTAAAATCGTTATACACCTACAAAAAGCTAAAGAATTTGAACAAGATCAAATGCGTGGCCCCGGAGGGTCGAGTGGTGGTGTCCACTCTTCACCAATTCCTGATGCGGTTAATCAACCCGATAAGGGAACTGGTGCCACCACTCTTGTGCAACAGCAAAAGCTTGTGGAGGACTCTATTGATTATAACATTGAGGAACTAGAAAAGGATAAGTCTGAGAAAGAAAAGACTGATGAAGAAGCCCAGGCTCAGACGGAAGTAAAAGCTAAATCTGGACAAGATAATGAAGGGAATTATGATGATTATCTTCTCAACAGTCCAATTCGTTCCAAGGAGGATACTTCTGCACCTCCAAAGGACCCTGAGCCTCCTCATGTCTCCTCATCATCAGATTCATCATCTCATTCTTCACCACCACCATCTAAAAGATCAACCAAATCAACATCCAAATCAGTGAAGAAGCCAACTTGATCTGGATTTCTCATACTCATAAAAGAATTGTGAATGCTGTCAAACAAGTCAGAAAGAAAGACATGCTCTACAGGAAGATGAATTTCTACACTGATCAGATACAGTATCTTCATGATGAGAATGACGAGATGAAAGTTGAAAGGGAGTATGTTCAGAAGCTCATGAAAGATGATCTTCAAGGGAAAATGGACGAAATGATCAAAGGTTACACTCACAATTACCTTCTTGACATTGTTCCTAAAGTTACAAAGGAGTTATTCACCAAACAACTTTATCCGAATCTACTTCATCTGGCCAAGAAGACTATGAAATCAACACCAATGCACGTGAACATCAATCCTGTTGATCCCATAATCTTTTCAGATGCTGAATTAGTTGACCGACTGGTAGCTCAACTGTCCAAACGATCTGCAACACTTGCCTCTCATGAAGGTAAATTGCTTGAAGCATTGCTGGAATACCAACTAAAATCAGCATGTAGAGAAGAAGCTGAAAGGCCAAAACGTCTAAGAGACGATGATGACAAGGATAAGGATAAAGACAACGAGCCCAAACGCCCGAAGAAGTCTGGTGAATCATCTTCAATGCAGCTCCCACCCCAACAGACTCCAGTACAACAAAAGTCTCCTCCTCGTTCTTCTACTGAAAAACCTCAGGATTATTCTGAGTTACCACCCCAGACTTAGAAAACCGGTGATCACTTTGAGTATACGGGTGGTGACGATGAGGAATTCCATGAGCCCCAACAACAACCCGCCTCTCCCGACAAAGTACAGAAACCAGAATCCTCATCTAGGCCTAAGAAAAAGAAGAAGAAGAAGGCGCCCAAGGCTGACGTCTTATCATGGCTATATGAAGATAACACTGAGGAATTTGAATGGTTTTCTACTCTTGTTAATTCCACTCCCTACCCAGCTGAAGGTCAAGATCTGGTAGACGGTAATACATTGGAGCATGCTAAAATACTGCAAGAAGAATTCCGTGTGAAGAAGATGACGAAATCCGAGTTGAAGCGAATCAAGAATGAAGCATTTCAACTTCTCAAAGACAGATCGGAAAGTGCTATTGAAGTTGAGTATCACCTCCATAATATAGCTCGAGCCATGTCTAACAACATGGATTGGCTCAACCCAGAAGCAAACATCGACTTCACCAAACGGGACAACCCTCCATATTACACCGACTGGTCAAAACCTCTACCAAAAATTGGCCAACCGGATCAGCCTAGGATTCTATTCCGATATTTCTTCAACAAATACCTGGAATTCCTTCTACACGGTGGCGATGGTTCAAGGAAATACGCTACATCTCTGACACTTCCATTCCCGGCAGCCATATACTCTAACTGCATAGCCATCGAGGAAAGAGCTAACCACATGTTCTCCAACAATGTGGCTGAGTATGACCGTGTTGCACTGTATGGGATTCACCATTGGCCAGAACGCCGAAGAATCTACTACAGAAGCTGCCAGGTTTAGAAGTCTCAACATGAAGTGTTCAGTACTAAAGCAATCGTGGCCATTCAACATGTTGATCTTTCGTCTAAATGGGACTACACTTTCCTCAAAAATATTGTGGTCAAAAGGCAAGACGAAAGGGATTATGCATTCTCTGAAGCGGACTTTGAGAATTTGTCTATCAACGACATTGAAGACATGTACCTTGCCAAAGTACAGGGTCGCATGAGACAATTTTCAACTGAAGTACAACGTGAATTCATCAAGTCCTTGCTTATCTTCATCCGAAGCATAGTCATCAAAGAACGTGTAGAAGATCTCCAGCTTGCAGTTGAATCTTATCAAACCCATGTCAACTTCACTCCACCTCAGCTAGATCTTCCCGACATCAACCAGCTCTCACAATATACATTCATCAGCAAACCATTCGGCGTCGTTTACCGCAGTGAACTTCAAAGAAATTGCTTAATGGCGTGTAGAGATCTTCACAAGTTTGGGGATCACACTTTGAAGATGGTTATGGACGGATTGGCTTATAGGTTGAAGGATATACATCAAAAGATTGGGTCTCCTAAGCGATGGAATTCTCAGGATCGAAGGGATGTGAAGAGGATCATCACTATGATTGATGAACGGTTGTATCGACGGGATCAGTTCAGAACCTTGGAAAGCTTTGTTGGTGGTCGACCCAGGATTAACATCACCAGCTATCAACGCCCGGTTTGCACTCCTGGCAACATCACTGGACTTCCTGGTACCCCTTGAACTGCTTCCATTTCATTATTACTTTGGATGTGTGATTATATATGTCAATGGCTTGTGCACACATAACAGTGTGCAACCCGTAATTGTCAAGAAAGGACCCTGTGGTACGCTTCAGTGCCACAATCCTTATACAAGGAGCGAAAGCTTCTTAATTTTGAGTAAAACCTATCAAACCTTTCATTTTTCAAGGTTTTGCTCAAAAGAACAAGTACTTCCCCGTATGATTTTCAAAACCTCAACCGTTTATATCACTTGTTGAGGGGGAGTATTTGAATTAAAACCTTGTTCACAAACTGTTCACAGTGGTCATCTTCCCGCAACACTCGAAATGGTCATATTTATTCTCAACGTTTCAAAAATAACATTTTATATGCCATTTTTTAGGGGGAGAAAATTATGTGATAAGAAATATGTTGTGTAAATGCAAATGAATCTTTTTGCTATAGACTTAACCAACGAATTGACGATACTTTACTGTTAGTAACTCGAAAAGACTTATCCGGGACGGGTAATAATTTCATGCTAGTTCGCTAGTAATGTAAACGTGTCTCGCAAAGGATTTGTCCGAGTAGAATGTACCATTAGAGAAACTCTTGGGAGACATGAACTCTGACGGGTTTGACAACCTTTCGAGGTTTGTCTACACCTTCAAGGTAGTTATTAGAGCTAGTTGTCACCTAAAAGCTGACAATGTAACTCTTTAACTATGCAAAGTAACCGTGTCTCGCGGGGGATTGTCTATCTTGAGTTGATCAATTTGTAAAGTGCGCGCTCTTTCCTCACTGTGCAGATTTCCATAAAAACTATTAAGCACATGTGGAGGGGGAGTATTTCTGCAAAAGATCAAACTCTTACTATGGTACAAAATGTTTTACAATCATAACCGCAGTGAGAGATTTTTTTGAAAATTGGTTTTATGGCAACATAGGTTAGTCGTGGAGTTATAAGGTGACTAAGGTTAGGAATAACCGTCCTATGATCCGCCAGAGCCGGAGGGATCTACCCAAGGACATCACAAATAGTTAGTACTTAGAAGTCCTTAGGTACGATTATAAAAAGGAGAAAATGAGAATCGGAGAAAGAAGGAGTTGAAGAATTAAAAAGAAATGCAAAGAAAAGGGTGAAAAGAAATAGCCCTCCAAATTATTCAACTTAGGGCAGAAACCGGGTTCAATTCATATGCTACTGGTTGTCACTTAGTGACGCCGGTATTGAAGATTAAAAGTCATCATGGACCCAGTGACGCATGCAATAAACCTTCTTAGCCACTCAATTTTCTCTCAAAAGAAGCTTGTTTCATTCTCACAGGGAACCCTACGTAAACTATTGGCTTTCTCTTAGAGATCGCTGGTATTGAAGAAGGAGACCCTCTCCCTAGTCTCTGCTCAGGAAAACCAAAACGCACTATTGAGTCTAGAGCCATGAGATTCATCAAAAGATCTCTTAGGTACACTTGACATTTCATCACTTGATGTTAAACAATAAGAACATCAGTGGTACGTTATCGAGTCCTTCACAGATCTTAGCAATTTGTCGACAACATTTATGAGAGGTTCACATCTGTGATCCTCAGTGATTGAATGGAAACTCCTGCCAGGGTCAGCATCAAACAGCCCTGACAGCAGGTCACTTCGGTAACTCCCCGTGGAATACGCTTAGTGTGTCTCAAACGGTCTACAGTCGTGAGGTGATGCTTCGGTGTACCTCAGCGACTCATCTGAACTGTAGGTGTACTTCAGTACATCGCGTTATCTCACTTGTGGGACTCCTGTTTACTCATCTGAACTATAGAGTTGTGTTTTCACACTACGCTATTAACACTCTCGAAGTTCAAACTTGTAAGTGCCGGAATCCGCTTATTACTAACCGTTTTCATGTTTTCTTCTTATGGAAGCTCTGGAGCGGAATGATCGTGCAGATTCTTCACATGCTCATGCCAACTTCATCACTAATGGAAGTTCTATCCAAAAGCAACACAAAAGTCAGAATGATTCTTCGTCAATCCAAAGAATCTACAAAGTTAAAGACTTAAAGAACTTCATCAGTACTATTATCCAACGTTAAAGAGCGTATGAGCATGTTGAAGAATGACGTGGAGACACTGTAGCAGCGAAGCAGACCTGAGGCAGACTTGATGCTGACAACAACAACATACTATCACTACCATCACAAAGAACAATGATCAAAGAACAAAGTTAAAGATGACGTCAAAGCAGAACTGTTTAAAGAAAAACAATTTCTCTACACTGGGGAGATTGTTCGAATCAAGGCAATTCTTCTCACAAGAAAGAAGAATGTCAGAAGACGTCAAAGCTACTATTACATCAACGCCTTCACCGTTTATATTCTTCATCACTAACACTTAGGGGGAGATTGTTGGAATCACTCCTAAACCTAAATCAAGTGTTAGTAATTCATATGTAATAGTTAGCTTAATTATGGCCTTTATGTTTGTTATTAGCCTTAAGCTTATGTAGAAGGCCCATGAGCTTAGGCCCAAGCCCATAGGAGAAAGGAAGGGACTAGGAAGTGTTGCCCTAGCTTCCCTCCTATAAATACTCTTGTATAACCCTCACTTGAGGGTTGGTTGTTCATTTTATTCACTCTCTTTCACTTTACGCCTAACCGTGCTACTCTTAACATGTGTGTGTGTGTTTAACGTGTTCAACCAATCTCTTCTCCTCTCTATTTCTTGTATTGATGCTTGTGTTGTAAAACTAGTGACCTAACACAGTGCAAGAAACAAACAATGGTGGCTAATTCATCAACTGAGGCAGAGTATGTGGCTGCTGCAAGTTGATGTGCTCAAGTTCTATGGCTTCAGAATCAACTTTTGGACTATGGGTACAATTTAATGAATACCATCATTCATATTGACAATAGTAGTACCATTTGCATTATTAAGAATCCAGTTCAACACACAAAGACTAAACATATTGAGATTAGACACTATTTCATAAGAGACTGTTATGAAAATGGACTAATTCAAGTTGTCAAAATTCATACTGATGACAACTATGCTGATTTATTAACAAAAGGACTTGATGTGGGTAGATTTCAGTACTTGATAACAAGTATTGGAATGCTAAATCCATAAACTTTTTGTGTCAAATTGTCTTTGGTGTTGAATGGAAGTTTTTGGGTACTAATATTGTTGTATAAGTTTGTATATGTGCTATGCTTGTGTTTTTGCTTGTTCTATATTCATACATATGCAGCATAGATGGGAGTTGATCTTAAAAGGTGTATATCTGAGATACACAAAAAATGGTTATTGATTCACCATGTCTAATCCACATAAGAATCAACTAGTCCAGAGCAAACGGCTACTGGTAAAGACTTGACAAATCCGTTTATGGTTGATAGTTTACCAAAAACTATATGGTTATCAACTCACCATATTCTCTATGATTAAGAGTTGGCCAGTCCATAGCAAACGGCTCATGGTAAAGACATATCAAATCCGGTGATAGCTGGTAGTTTGCTAAAAACTATGATAAGAGCAGTCTAGATTTCATTTTTTTTTTCTTTACCACTGCTCTTTGAAATTTTTGTGAAAAATTACCATTGCTAGTTCACAGTTTCCACTGAAAGTGTTATTTTACCACTGTTGTTCTAGCCGTTACAACTATTGTGTCAATAACAAATTTTTCACTAGCCGTTGTAGAAAAATTGCTTTCCATATATATACGGTAATTTTTAGAAAATTATCTACTTTCCTTTTTGATATTTATCTACTAAAGATAAATACTTTCCATAGATAATTTGTCTTGCGCTATATTCTTAAACCCTACCTCTATATATCTTTTTATCTCAACTGGCTAGTTATTTCTTCGATTATTACTGACATACTATTGTTTTTCATCAAAAGTTTCTATGGCACCGTTAAAATTTGCAGATGTGCACAACCAAGTGGCCTACCTACAAAAGTCAAACGAGAAGAGTGGCCCTGTTTTTCATCAGATTATTGACTTTCTCAATACTACCCATCTAAGGTATGCTTTGCTTTTAAAACCCACAATCTATATCTCTCAAATCAAACAGTTTTGGACTTTTGCTCAGTCCATAACACTTGAGATTAGAGATACACATGAAACAGTGGACGCTCTAAGAGCCAATGTGGATGGGGTAACTATTGATGTTACTGAGGCATCCTTGAGGAGAATTCTCCAATTGGATGATCTCAATGGTATCATCACATTACCTATGCCAGAAATTCATGATACTTTATCATCCATCGGGTATGATACCACTGATAAAAAGGCTACTTTCAAAAAGGGTGGTTTTTGTCCCCAATGGAGATTTTTGATACATACTCTGTTGCATTGCCTAAGTCATAAGAAAACATCTTATGAGCAATTTAGTTCAACCATGGCTTACCCTTTGGTTTGTCTAGCCACTGATAAGATTTTTAACTGGTCAAAATATATTTTTACAAGTATGATTGGCAATGTAAAGAGTTCAACAAAAATTTTCATGTATCCAAGGTTTGTGCAAGCAGTGCTAAATGAGTTTCAACTGCAACCCCATACTAATGTTTATAAAATCAGTTGCCTCAAGCCTAAAGTTTTTCAAAACATGAACAAAGATGGCAACATGATTTTTACACCTCTCTTTCCTCAAATGCTTGCAAAGATTACAACTGAACAAAACACACCCATAATTAATGTTCCAAACATTGATTATTCTCCACCAGTTTATCACACCTATGAGAGAAGGCTCAAACAGTCAACTTCTTTCATGACAACACATCATGTTTCTGAATCTTTTGGTCTAGGAACAAGTAGTGGTGGTTCTATACTTCCACCTAGTCGAACTAGGGAGGAATCTGAGCCATTGCCCTATGATTCACCTCTCCCAACAGGTCACACAGTTGGAAGTTATGAGGGCAGTGGGCAACAAATGGAATTGACGGTTTTGTGTACAAAGTTAGGCAAGCGGTTGAATCTCTCCAGAAGGACCTGGCACATGTCACAAAGCAGCATGTCATGGATATTCAACACTTAACAGAGGAGATTCAGATCTTGAAGGAAGAGTTGCAGGGGTTGAAAAAGCAAAGGAAAAATGCAAAGTTGGTGATCTCATCTTCATCCTCACCTAATCATGGTGATTCAGCTGGTTTTGATCAAGATTTGGGAAATTCTCCCAAACAGGGAGGAAACCAGGTGCTGAAACTCAGGGGAGGATAATTGATTTTGAAAATGAAGGTGTTTCCAGTAAAGGTGCAGAGGAAGCTGATACTCAAGAAGAGCAACTAGAGAAAGATATTTTCTGTACTGCAACTGATTTTACCACTGATCAAATTTCCACTGCAGAGCCAAATATTACCACTGATGAACATAATGTTGTCACTGCAAGTAAATAAATTGATAAACATAAGAAAGATAAAGGTAAAATTGTAATGCAAAGCAAGGAGCAAACAAGAAGAAAGATTTCAAAGAAAGAACATGTTCATATTGCTCTTGATGAAGAAGTTGCATGGAAGATTACTAAAGAACAAGTTGCTGAAAAGAAAAAGCTTGAAGAATTGGAGATTCTAAGCTTTATGGAGGCTAAAAGATTGGATAGAATGGAAGATCAAACAGAAGATCCTCTTTCCACTGTTCAACCTACAATATTCAGAGAAAAAACTCCAGAGTTCAGCTACGTGCCTACTGAAGAAGATATTGAGTTCTTGATTGTTAACAATCCAGAAGTCAAGAAGAAGGCAATTGACCTACTTGCTGATATCTCCTTAACTGAAGATCAAAGAACTGCTCAGTTGAAGGATTTTATCCAAATGAAGAATAATCAAGCACTTTAAGAGGCTATTGTTTCAGTCAAGAAAGGCCAAAAGAAACCAAGACAACCAACTAAGGCTCAAGTTATTGCATGTTGGATCGATATACTTTAATCAAACTAACTTAACTAGCTTGTTAAGGTTTAATAACCTCGGATAAATCCTAAGTTATTAACAAAGAAACACTGAGCAATCTTTATTAAGTATGCGGAATTTACTTAACAAAGCTAAAAAGAAACTTTATTAATAAAACTCTAAATCTGCTTATTATGCAGATACTCTAATACAACTCTAAGATATTCGAACTTTTCTCTAAACTCTTAATTCGTAAACTCTAAAACTCTTTTTCTGAAATCGTACCTCTAAAGCCAATCTAGGAGTCCTTTTATAGGCTCAAGGATATCCTAGTCGGTTTACAATTGATAACCTTGTACGACAAGTAATCTAAACATGGAATACAATACTTTCCATAAACGAATATAACAGATCTTCTGTTCTAGCAGTACTTTGACTTTAACTTGCAGTACTTTGACTTTGTCTTTAGCAGTACTTTGACTATTTGACTTCTTCCAGTACTTTGCAGCTTACAGTACTTTTATATCTTCAGTACTTTGATATCTTCAGCACTTTCATATCCCAACAATCCTCCCCTAACTTGAATTCTACTTGCTTGACTTCAAGTTCCTTTGTGAATATATCTTTAACAGCTTCATCTTTAAAATGGATTGTTCTTTAGTCTTTAGATTATATCTTTATAGAATCTGTGCTTTTGTCAAAGTATCTCTTAGAATTGTTTTCTTCACAGCAGCATCCAGCAATCTCCATCTTTTCAGCAACACAGCAACATATGACAATGTGTACAATAATTCAATTTAAGTTGCATACTATTCTCATCACATCTAAGTGAATCATTGAAAATTCAATGGATTTAGAACTCTTTACCAAAGCCATTATCTTTGGAGTAGCCAAATGTTTTGGTGTGTAAGACCATGGTACATTGATAACCATATGATTTTTAGCAAACCACCAGCTATCAACAGATTTGTTTTGTCTTTACCAAAAGCTGTACCCTTCTGGACTAGTTAGTTCTTTTATCTAATGGTGAACTAATTACCAAAAATGGTTTTTCCACTGCCTTTACCACAAGCCATTTCTTGTGGGCTAGCCAACTCTTCACATTACTGATATGGTGAGTTGATAACCATCCAACTTATTAGCAAGTTGTCAACTAAAAACGGATTTGATATATCTTTACCAGAGCCGTTTGCTCATGCATTAGTCAATCCTTTTGTAACCATGGTGGATTGATAACCTATTGATCAATA
>BPTQ01000005.1:137858900-137881836 GCA_019973895.1 Chrysanthemum seticuspe | reverse complement strand
TCGACATCTTGAAAATTGTAGGGTTTCTTCCTAGTCAGAGTTTCCACACAAGCTCTGATACCACTTGTTGGATCGATATACTTTAATCAAACTAACTTAACTAGCTTGTTAAGGTTTAATAACCTCGGATAAATCCTAAGTTATTAACAAAGAAACACTGAGCAATCTTTATTAAGTATGCGGAATTTACTTAACAAAGCTAAAAAGAAACTTTATTAATAAAACTCTAAATCTGCTTATTATGCAGATACTCTAATACAACTCTAAGATATTCGAACTTTTCTCTAAACTCTTAATTCGTAAACTCTAAAACTCTTTTTCTGAAATCGTACCTCTAAAGCCAATCTAGGAGTCCTTTTATAGGCTCAAGGATATCCTAGTCGGTTTACAATTGATAACCTTGTACGACAAGTAATCTAAACATGGAATACAATACTTTCCATAAACGAATATAACAGATCTTCTGTTCTAGCAGTACTTTGACTTTAACTTGCAGTACTTTGACTTTGTCTTTAGCAGTACTTTGACTATTTGACTTCTTCCAGTACTTTGCAGCTTACAGTACTTTTATATCTTCAGTACTTTGATATCTTCAGCACTTTCATATCCCAACATTGCATACATGAAGACTTACTGTTGCAATGTTGGTGGTTGGAAGAGACATCAATTCAAAGGAATGTTTGATGATAGAGTTGAAAGTATCTACTACAGAGTTTAAAGATTTGATAAAGATTTTATTCCAATGAATTCTGAAGAAGAATCAAGAAGGTTTCTTGATTTGAAAAGAAAGGCCAAAGACAGTGATTCTCAGTTTGTTAAGAAGATAAAGTTTGCTGAAAACAAGATGTTCCAGCTGAGAAGTTCACTGAAGAACAAATGACTGAAATGATTATGATAGAAGAAGAAGATTTTTATCCAGAACCACTGCAAGTTAGATATCCTATCATTGATTGGGAGGTTTACACTGCTAGCAATTTTGCTCCAACATGGAAGATCACAAGGCTAGGTGGTGAAACATCTTCATTCATTCAATTTGAAGATCTCGTCAAAGCTTTTGACAGAGATGATCTTGACAAATTATGGAAATTAGTTCAAGAAAGATTTGATGTTCAAGATCTCAAAGATATGAAGGAGATGCAGTTATGGGTTAATCTTAGAAGGCTCTATGATCCAGATGTTAATGATGATTTCTGGAAATTCTCATGTTCATGTCCTGGTACTAAATGGTTTTACTATGATTCATGTGAAGTTCATCATGTTTCTACAGCAAATGGAGTAGATGCATTCATGCTTGCTGAGAAAGAATATCCACTCAGAGCTGGAACTCTCACAGTAATGTTATGTACAACAATAAGAGTTCATGAAGACAATGAGAAGGTCAAAGCATTGTTACATAGGCTTCAAGATCAATGTTCGAGAGCTATTCAAAAGTTAAGGAAGAAGTAAAGTGTTTGGTTGAATTCCCCAAATCCTAGAAGATGATGCAGATTGAAGAAACTTATTGATTTGCAGAGAAATCATAAGTTTAGGGGAGGATTGTTGGGAATAATACTAACAGTTACCACGGATAGTATTGTGGTTGACACTGCTGAAGAAAACACTAGCAGTGGAAACTTATTCCCACTGCCAGTACAATTATTACCACTGCTATTGGATAATTGTTTAGTATTCATATAATGATAAGTATAGAATAGATTGTGTGTATATTCTATATTGATAGGTTTATTCTTATCTTGTAAAGGACTCCTTGTGCTATAAAAGGAGGTCCTAGGTCATTGTCTTATGTACTTACTTAGTTAATTATCTACGTACTTACAGCTTCAAGGTGTAACCCTAGTTATAAGTAAGATCACTCGTATTATTCATTAATAATATTGGAGCTCAAGTTTTGTGTTTAATCTGTGTTCGTTTACAATACATCATACAATTTGTCTTCCAAGTATTATTAAGTAAATTCCGCGTGCTTATTAATATTATACAAAATATCATTGACACAAGGTGTGTGTCCAGATCCAACAAAGCCCTCCTGCCTAACACTATTCCCTCGTCGACGGCGTTCTGACCAACATTCATCATGTGATCCAACCCATCTACACGCTTCAAATCTGATGTATAGTTTAGGACTGGAGGTCAAGCTTAGATATGTGGTCATACGTTACTGTTGTCAGCTGAAGCACCCTTTCTCGAAGTCCTGACGGTTCATACCGGGCCCGAAGTTCACTGGTGTGCTAGTGCTAGAGTGTGGTGGCCTGGGCATATCGGGTCATAGCCCAGTGGGTCGCACAGGCTGGCCCATGGGGTACTGCCATAAGTACCTGCTAGTGGCCCGAGTAGGGGCAAGGGTAGATGACTCACCGAGGTGATTGATTGGTGCAAAACCGTCAAGTTTAATTACACAAGCTAACCACTTGTGAATGGTCAACCGTAACAAACTTAAAACAGCTCAAACACTAATGCAATTAAGATCAGAGGAATATAGTGGATTCCTGGGTCGTTAAGTCCCACGGAGGATGAATTGGTGTTAAACAACTTCAGATGTCGAATAATCACTAAGGATAGTGATCAATAAGGATTTTGATGGAAAATTATACCTAAAGAAAAGATTTATAAATTACAGCGACTTAAATGCAAATTAAAAGAAATTAAAAAGTTAAAATATATTAAATAAACGCTATCACTATTTTTACAATGATGTTTTTGTGATTTTATAAAACAAAATATCTTAAATAAACTATTTTAACTAAAACGTAAACTTAAATTGTCTAAAAACGTGATTTAAAGTGAAAACGTAAGTTATTTATAAAAATTACGCAAGTGCGCAAGCAAAAACGTAAAATTTATGAAATAAAAGTCCTACAAGTGTAAAAACAATTTTATTACTTACTATATGACAAAAGAAAATTTTAGAAAAAAGATTTATATTTTTTAGACTTTTATATTTTTTATTATGAATTAAATAAGATTTTACACTAATTAAATGTTTAAAAATACTAAAACTATTGAGAAAAATCTGAAACTTTTTTATAAAATACTTAATACTAATACAAATTAAAGAAAAATACAAATGATGAAAAAGCTGGTCTAAATAAGCTCGAAATAAGCCAACTTAACCAAATAAGCTAAACGGGACAAAGAGAGGTTAAGTAATAGATTGTGCAAACTAAAACCAATAAAGACCCAAGGGCGCAATGGTTACAGGTACACACTTATCACTCTCAAAGGTGGGAGGTCTCAGGTTCGAGCCTGCCTCCCCACCTTTTTGCAAAACATTTTTTTTTCGAATTTTCTTTTTGCAAACTTATTAAGAACAGTAAGATAAGCAATTTATGAAACTACAACTTTTGATGAAAATGATTAATAAGCTCTGTTTTGAGCTTATTGTCTTGACAGTTAACAAAAACTTGAAATAAGCACAAGGTTTAAACAAAATAGCTAATAAGCTAAAAATAAGCACAAGGAAAACTAGAAATAATCTGAACAACTATTAATAAGCTAGAATGACAAATGAATAAGCACAATAACTAAGACATAAGCACTGATCAATCCAAATAAGCACAAGATATACTGTTACACAGGACACTATTTGAATCACTAGGCACTTTGTGGCTTAATTTTAAGCACTATAATAAGCTAGAAATTTAAAACAAACACTTGAATAAGCAAGTTGACCAGATAAGCTATCCAAAAAGCTAAAATTATCACTGTTTTGTTCACTGGAGAGCTTTTGAGAAGCTTATTAAAAAGCTGAAAAACCACTGAGTCCAGACTCAGTGTATGTTGATAAAAATTGACAAAACAATAAGCCAAGTGCAGCCCTACCAAATAAGCTATATATTGAAAAATAAGAACTAGAACCTTGAGACAGCTAGGTGAGCTTCTCAAAAAGCTAAAATGCACAGTCTTAAGTTAACTGATAAGCTCTTGATGAGCTTATGAAACAGTATGACTTAACTGTGTACAGGACAGTTTTGACTTTTTAAGAAAATGAAACAAAGTTGACTTTTGTGAGATTTGAATGATACTAGGCTACTGATTATGATATATTAAGGTAATATGAGACTAATTTTAGCTAGATAAACAACTTTTGAACAAGAAATCACAATCATGGATTATAAAAATCCAACAGTGAACAAGACAGATATGATCAAATGGATTTTTGACTTTTGATGAACCAAGACCGGTTTTTCTTGTGTTTATGAGCTAATAGATACTAAAGTGATACAGAACAAGTATAATCAACAACTCAAACAACCTATAGCACAGTAATCAAGGCAAATCCAAACACCCTTTCAAAATATTGTTTTGATGATTTTCAAAGTAAAATACTGATTAAGACCATGTCATGGATTCAGAACCTTGTATTATCATTAAATAGGACTAAAGAAGCATGAAATAACAACAGTAGCAACATAAAACTTAAGAATATCAATTATGCTAATTTGACTGTGAAACTAAGATTTTTATTAACTATTAATTAAAAAGAACAAGCTACTGGTTTTATCACTTAATTATACTTAAATATGACTAAGAAACCTTAACAAACAGAAATTTAAACTAATGAGCAACTTAATATTGAAATGCCAAAATGGATCAAAATGCTTACAAATGGTATTTCCAAGTAAAAGCTGAGAACTAAGTTACACAAACACAGCCTATAGCTTCCCAAGAAGCACTAATCCCAAGGCCATCCAATATAAACCCTGCTCCAGCTTTCTTGCATCTTTCACCATGATTTTTATTTTTCAACTATTTATTTGGAATTTTTGATGATTTTCTCTTTTTGAGTCTAAATTGAATTTTAAAATCTCTAAAAGCTTTAATAAGCTTTCTAGGAGCTTATGTGGCTTATTTCAGTCCTTAATAACATCTAACAACAACATTGACAGATTTTGATAATTTGAACTTGAAAATGCATAAACTGAAATCAGAACTTGAAACTTGAAATTACTTGTAGTAAAAGTTGTATAATACACTGAATATGAGATAAAAAGTACTTTAAGGCTAAGAAATACACTTGAAAATCAAAATTAAGTTAAACGACATAAGCTAATTAAAATTAAAAACTAGATGATTTCTTCCTTCCGTCTCTTCCCTTCTTTATAGACTTTTGAGATACTCCACATGCTTCTGATCATATCCCATCAACAATTTTAGCCATTGGATGAGTCAAACTCATCCTATCCGTTTAAAAGACTTTTGGCGCCAAAAGTGTACCTGGCTGCTTGAGATAGTTTCAGGGTAATTAAAGAATCTTGGGGTGTTGTGGAGGTGTAGGGGACACAAAAGGTTAAGTTTCAATGGATTTGGTGTGATGTAGAAGCAAAAAAACAGGGGATGTGAGTGGAACAGTGAAAGGTCTATGGTGGGGAAGCATTAACTGCAGTTTGTGGGCTATCTCATGAGGTGGAGGATGGTGATGAGTGTATTTGGCAGCTGTGATGAGGTGGAGGTGAGGTGGAAAACCGCCTGGTTTTGGTTTACAGGGGTGGAGGAGAAGGGTGAACAGTGGACGCGGTATTATCTGTTTAAAAATTGGGCCGGGTTGTGATATTGGGCTGGGTTGGACTGGATTTGGATTTGGTGTTTAGTATTTAGGTCCGTTTGGTTTAAATAAGCACAAGGACCATATATGTAATATTTTGAAACTGAAGGACTGATCTTGCTACTTATCCAAACTTATCACAAGGGCTAAATTTGTAACATGGGAATAGTACAAGGACTAATATTGCATAAAATTCAATTTTTATAAGTCCAAGGACCAAAACTGTCAACTTTGATATTCTAGGGACCAAACTTGTAATTTTTCCAAAGTTTATCATAAGGACCAATTTTGTCATTTATGAATAGTACAAGGTTAATATTTGATAATTTTCACTTTTTAAATTAACCAAGGACTATTTTTGACAATTTTCAAACTTTAGGGACTAAAGTTGTCATTTTGTAAATTTTAAACTTTAAAAGGTTTATTTTGACAACTTTTGAATCCCATGGACCTTAAATGACATTTTACAAGTTTTTGAATTACCAGGGACTAGATGTGACAACTTTTGAAACTTGGGGGACTAAAACTGCCAATTATGCAAACTTTATACGTTTTTCACCAGATTTTGGCATTTTTGCATTTAAAACACATAAAACACTTGTTTGTGATATTTTTATCAATTTGAAGCATTTCTGAGTGTCTTCAAATGTTTTTGGCATTCTAAACAGTACAAAAATGATGAGTATTTAGACACTCATCAATCCCCCACACTAAGATATTGCTAGTCCCTAGCAATGATTTAAGAAAAATTAATGGATTTCATCTCTTTACCAAAAGCCATTACTTCTGGAGTAGCCAATTGTTTTAGCTCAAGTAAGAACCTTGGTACAATGATAACCAACTGATTTTGAGCAAATCATAAGCTTTCAACGGATTTGATTTGTCTTTACCAGAAACCGTTTGCTTCTGGACTAGCCAACTCTTAGATAAATTATCAATATTATCTTTGGTGAGCCGATTACCAATTATGGATTTTCAACTGCCTTTACCACAAGCCATAAACTTGCGGGCTAGCCAACTTTTCACTAGTTTAAAGATATGGTGAGTTGAACACCATACAATTTTGGGCAAATTGCAAGCCATAAACGGATTTGAGATATCTTTACCAAGAGCCGTTTGCTCCTGGATTAGCCAATCCTTATGTGGGTTAGACATGGCGGACTGATTACCATTTGCTGAGTAAGTGAAAAACACTTACTCCAAAAAAAAATTTGGCCAAAAACGGGGGAATTGGGTGGAATAATTACATGATAAAATTCGTGAGAATTCCCCCCCCCCCCACACTTATAAATGAATATTGCCCTCAATATTCAAAGTACCGGCGGTTATGCCGAAACATAAAACATAAAAGGGAAATATTACGGCCATTATTTTGTTTTTGATATATACACATTTTTTTTTATAGAGATTGATATATACAACAGCGTGGGGAAACTCCCCCACACTAGGGTGGTAGAAAAGGGGTAAGAAGACAGAAACATGGGTGAAAACCCATATTGTGTGTGCTACTGTTTTTGATTCCCGAGTCACTAGCTTGACTCGATCCCCGCATTCATTGGTTCATGGGAAAAGTTTGTAGATCCGGGACAATCACGGGTGGAATGTCCTCTCCAAAGTAGTGCTTTAATCGATGACCATTCACTTTAAAATTTGGACCATCAGGCTGAGATAACTCAATGGTGCCATAAGGATAAACCTTAGTGATAGTAAATGGACCAGACCAACGGGACTTAAGCTTTCCCGAGAAAATCTTCAATCTTGAATTGAAAAGAAGGACTCGATCACCAACGTTGAAAACGCGGTTCTTGATTTTAGAGTCATGAATCTTCTTTGTCTTTTGTTTATAGATCAAAGAGTTCTCGTATGCTTGATCACGAAGTTCATTTAGTTCATTCATTTGAACTTTTCTATGATCACCGGCTGTCTGAATATCAAAGTTTGCATGTTTTAAGGCCCAGTAAGCCTTGTGCTCTAGCTCAATCGGAAGATGACATGCCTTTCCGTACACTAGCTTGTATGGAGTACACCAAATTGGTGTTTTGTAAGCTGTACGAAAGGCCCAGAGTGCGTCATCCAGTTTATCCAACCAGGATGCACGATTTTCGCCTACTGTCCTTTCAAGGATTCTTTTAATACCACGGTTTGAAACTTCCACCTGCCCACTTGTTTGTGGGTGGTATGTAGTAGAGAGACGGTGGGTAACACCATACTTTTGCATAACACGATCAAATTGGTCATTACAAAAATGTGTACCACGATCACTGATTATAGCTCTCGGAGTTCCAAACCTGGCAAAAAGAGATTTCAAAAATTTCACAACCACTCGGGCATCATTGGTAGGTAAAGCTTTCGCTTCAACCCATTTTGACAAATAGTCAACAGCCACGAGTATATATTTGTTACCTCTGGAAGATGGAAATGGCCCCATGAAGTCAATGCCCCAGATGTCAAAGATCTCACAAACTTGAATGGCGTTCTGTGGCATTTCATTTCTTTGAGATATATTTCCGTGACGTTGACAAGCGTCACAAGTTTTGACAAAATCGTGGGCATCCTTATAAATTGTAGGCCAATAAAACCTGGAATCAAACACCTTTTTGGCGGTGTAGTTTGGACTATGATGTCCCCCAGTGGGTCCAGCATGGCAAGCTTTGAGAATGTCAAGAGCTTCTTGTCCATAAACACACCGTCGGATGACTTGATCCGCACAGATTTTGAATAAGTAGGGGTCGTCCTAGAAATAATGTTTAACATCTTTGAAGAATTTGTTCTTCTGCTGGGTCGACATCCCTTTCACTATGAAGTTACCCGCATGGTAATTTGCGAAGTCAGCAAACCATGGGGTAGAAGAGTTTCCACGAAAAGAAACCGCATTGAGTGTCTCGAGAGGAAATGTTTCATTTATTTCCTTTTTCTCGAAAACATCTTGGTGAGGGTTCTCTAGACGGGACAGATGATCAGCAGCCAGGTTCTCAGCTCCTTTTTTATCACGTATGATGATATCAAATTCCTGGAGGAGGAGAACCCAACGGAGCAATCTCGGCTTTGCATCTTGTTTTGCAAAGAGATATTTGAGAGCCGAGTGATCCGTATACACTACACATTTGGTCAAGATTAAGTACGGCCGAAACTTCTCAAATGCATACACCACAGCTAATAATTCTTTTTCTGTGGTAGTGTAATGAGTCTGAGCTTCAGTCATAGTTTTACTTGCGTAGTGAATAGGCTGAAAATGCTTTAATCTACGTTGCCCTAAGACTGCGCCGATAGCAAAATCACTTGCATCGCACATGACTTCAAAAGGTAAATCCCAGTCGGGAGCAACGAGAATGGGTGCTTCAGTAAGCTTCTTCTTTAATGTTTCAAAAGCTTCGATGCACTCAGGTGAGAAGATAAAAGGAGCATCTTTTTCAAGAAGATGGGTCATAGGCCGGGCGATTTTGGAAAAATCTTGTATGAATCTGCGATAGAATCCGGCATGACCTAAAAAACTCCTAATACCTTTGACGGTAGTAGGATGAGGCAATTTAGCAATAACATCGACTTTTGCTCTATCTACCTCAATCCCATTTTTTGAAATTTTATGGCCAAGGACTATGCCTTCTTTGACCATAAAGTGGCTTTTCTCCCAGTTTAGACAAAGATTGGTGTCTTCACACCGTTTGAGCATTTTATCTAGATGGGAGAGACATGTTTGAAACGAATCCCCAATAACCGAGAAGTCATCCATAAACACCTCCATTGTTTCCCCGATCATGTCGTGGAAAATGGCCATCATACATCGTTGGAACGTGCCAGGAGCATTACATAAGCCGAAAGGCATACGTCTGTAGGCAAATGTTCCGTATGGGCAGGTGAATGTAGTTTTATCTTGATCCTTTGGATCAATGGGGATCTGAAAGTACCCCGAGAAACCATCAAGGAAACAATAGTATTCATTTCCTGCTAATCTCTCAAGCATTTGGTCCATGAAGGGTAGAGGAAAATGGTCTTTACGGGTAGCGTCATTTAACTTACGATAGTCAATGCAAACACGCCATCCCGTAACCAGCCGAGTTGGAATTAACTCGTTATCTTCATTTGTGACAACAGTTATGCCACCCTTTTTAGGAACACAATGAATTGGGCTAACCCAAGGACTATCTGAGATCGGGTAAATCAATCCTGCATCAAGAAGTTTGATAACCTCATGTTTGATAACATCATGGATTTTTGGATTTACTCTTCTCTGATGTTGAACTGCTGGTTTGAAGTCATCCTCCATCAAAATTTTGTGAGTACAAAATTCAGGGTTGATACCTTTAATGTCGGAGAGTTTCCAAGCAATTGCTTGCTTGTGTAACTTCAAGATTTTTATGAGAGCAGCTTTTTCATCTTTACTCAAATCTCTAGCAATAATGACTGGTAATTTATCATCACCTTCAAGAAATGCATACTCGAGATGAGGTGGTAAGTCCTTAAGCTCAACCTCAGGAAATTCTTCAGTTTTCTCAACTGACTTGATTTCCTTGTTATGAAGTTCGACGGGAGGGAGTGATGATGATGATGGATCATCATTAAGCAACTTCTCAATGAGAAGTATGTCCCCCTCAATGTTGATGGGAGCGTGATCAATTTCCCATGGAACAGAATCACTAGATAAGTAAGCTTCAATCTCTTCTAAGATGAAGTCACTTTCCTCAAATGAGGTGAGAGAAGGAGTAGAATTGGCGATGATAGGTTGAGATGAATGAGTGATATTATCACTTGAAGAATTATGATCATAACCAAGAACTTCTTGAGAGTACTCTTCTGAAGCAACATCAATGATATCTATTCGGTTAACCGACTCAGAATCATAATTTGCGGAGTACCTCGAAGTCTGATCAAGGTTAAAGGTGACAGCTTCATTACCAACACGTAATGTGATTTCTTGCTCAAATACATCAATGAGAGCACGGCCCGTTCTCAGGAATCCTCGACCAACAATGAGAGGAACCCGATGATCGGCATCAAAATCAACAACCACGAAGTCAGCTGGAAAATGGAACTTTCCTACTTTCACAAATACGTCCTCGGCAATGCCAAGAGGACGGGATATTGTACGATCTGCAAGCTCGAGAGTCATGCATGTAGGAGTAAGTTCCGGAAGAGAAAGTTTCTTTCATACTGAATAAGGCATCAGGTTGATTCTTGCACCAAGATCGGCTAAGGCAAAGCATTCAACCATTCCTGGAAATACACAAGGTAAGAGAAATTTTCCAGGATCTCCAAGCTTTTCTGGAAGCTTCTTCAGGATAACTGCAGAGCAGTTCTCGTTAAGAGGAGTTTTAGCCATTTCAAACAGCTTTTCCTTGTTTCTTAACATGTGTTTGAGAGTTGATGCAAACTTGGGCATCAGCATGATAGCATCCGCAAAGCTTATGTCAAAATGTAGTTCTTGGAAATTTTGAAAAAATTTGTCCATTTGATGACTGGCTTTTTCGCGGAGCTTTTGCTCATTCAAACGTGATGGGTAAGGAATAGAAGATTTGGATTTGGTATTTTCAACGGGAGCTATAGGTGGTTCAAAAACAACTCCTGGATTAGACTTGGGTTTCTGGACAACTTGAGGATGGACATCATTGGTTCCTCCATTATTAACAGGAAGTTCCTTGTCCTTTGTAGCCTCAGGTTCACCTTCCACTACCTTCGGGAGAGAAGAAGAAGAGGTAGTAGGAATAGCGGGTCCATTGTATGAAACACCACTTCTGGTTGTGATCGCCTTAGCATCGCCCCTCGGGTTAGCGATCGTGTTGCTCGGAAGTTTTCCTGAGCCCGAGGGTTGATCATTTAAAGACTTCTTGAGATCAGCAATCTGGCTGACCAATAACCTGTTCATTTCATCTTGGGATTTCATGAACTGCTTCAATAACTCATCAGATGATGGTAATGGAGGATGTGGAGGGAAATTCTGAGGTCGGATGTTTTGATTAGGACCTTGTTGTTGAAAATTCCCTTGATTAGGATTCACATTCCCATGAAATTGATTCCCACGATTGAAATTGTTTTGATTAAGGTTCCCTTGATGTTGGAAACCTTGATTGGGTCCAGGATAGAAATTACCTTGGTTTTGATAACCTTGGTTCATTCTAGGTTGGTTCTGATTCTGGTTAGGATTCTGGTTAAAACCTGGTGGTGCCTGATAAGTGTTAGCTCTGTAATTTGGTTCATTTTGAGGACGGTATTGATTACCTCCTTGATGTGAAGTACCGGCTATAGCATTTGCTTCAAATGGACTACCATCGGTGGCAGTACAGTTGTAGTATGCATGAGGACCACCACAAGTAACACAAACTTCAACTTTCTTCACTTCACCATGTGATGGTGTTTGCGTGAAGGTGACTTTCTTTTGGTTAGCAAGAACCAAAGCCTGAACAATATCCGTGAGTTTATCAATCTTAGCATCGGTGCTAGATGTACTCACAGGAGATGAAGTAGAAGGTCCAGCATTAGACTGTGTCTGATATGTCTTTGTGCCGAAAGAACGGACCTGGGACTTGTTTTCAATGATTTGTAAGGCTTCTTTTGTGGTTTTGCTAAGGAAATTACCTCCTGCGGAGGCATTCAGAGAGTCTTGGTCAGCTTGTATCAGACCATTGTAGAAAGTATCCATTTGCATTAACTCGGTAAAACCATGATGTGGACACTTGCGGAGCAATTCTTTGTAACGATCCCATGCCTGCCCGAATGATTCATCAAATCTCTGAGAAAATTTCATTATCTCATTCTTAAGACTTGTAGTTCGGGATGGAGGATAGAATTCGTTAACAAACTTGGTGACTAGATCCTCCCATGTCTCAATGGAACGAGGGGGTTGTTTCTCAAGCCAATTCCGGGCTTGTCCCTCTAGAGAGAATGGGAACAGAAGAAGCTTAATGGCTTCATGTGGGACATTCTTGTATTTGATGGTAGATGCAATCTTGTTAAACCATCGAATGTGTGCATGAGGATCATCCCGCTCAAAACCATAGAATTGGCTTTGGGTTACTAGATTAAGCAACCCGGTTTTGAGCTCAAAAGTATCAGCCACAATGGCTGGTACAACAATGGCATCTCCGTAACCCTCGATGGGTGCTTGGAGAAGCTCATTCATGGGTTTGTCTTCTGCCATTTCGACAGGTGGTGGTGGTGGTAGACGTTCCTCAGTCACGGCTGAAGGAGCAGAACGTCCTCTACGTCTACGAGGAATCTTTCCAAGTTCTGAAATGGACTTGTAGAACTGGAAGAACGAGTGCGCATGCACTAAGTATAAAAATCAGTTTTCAAAACAAATGCGAGGCAAAACGACAAGTGAACTTAACCAATAATCACAAATGAAATGGCTTCTTTGAAAAAGGTACACCAAATCATAAGGACACAAAGGCAAGTTTTAAATCTGATGTTCGGGAACTTATTATGGTCACGCCCCCAGTTAGTAGGTGTACTGCCTTGATTTGCGGTGGTTGATTTTTATGTATATATTAAGTACCACTGAAAAGACGTAGGTATGATTTGTGCAAAGGGTTTAAAACTTTTGGAAAATATTTTTGGTATCGTTGCGTTTAACCAAATCGTATTTCTTTAAGAATCACCTTAAAAGAAACACAAGCTAGAAAACGTTACGATTGTTTTGTTGTTTTATATTGTTTTTGGTGTTTTTAACACTTTAGGAAAAGTGTTAATGAACTTTTTGATTTATATTTAACTTTACAGAAAACTGTTTACAAACGATGGTATATGTGCAAGTACGGGTCTGAAAAATGCTTAGAACACGCTTACAGCCTCCCCGGCAGCGGCGCCAAAATTTGATTGGTGCAAAACCGTCAAGTTTAATTACACAAGCTAACCACTTGTGAATGGTCAACCGTAACAAACTTAAAACAGCTCAAACACTAATGCAATTAAGATCAGAGGAATATAGTGGATTCCTGGGTCGTTAAGTCCCACGGAGGATGAATTGGTGTTAAACAACTTCAGATGTCGAATAATCACTAAGGATAGTGATCAATAAGGATTTTGATGGAAAATTATACCTAAAGAAAAGATTTATAAATTACAGCGACTTAAATGCAAATTAAAAGAAATTAAAAAGTTAAAATATATTAAATAAACGCTATCACTATTTTTACAATGATGTTTTTGTGATTTTATAAAACAAAATATCTTAAATAAACTATTTTAACTAAAACGTAAACTTAAATTGTCTAAAAACGTGATTTAAAGTGAAAACGTAAGTTATTTATAAAAATTACGCGAGTGCGCAAGCAAAAACGTAAAATTTATGAAATAAAAGTCCTACAAGTGTAAAAACAATTTTATTACTTACTATATGACAAAAGAAAATTTTAGAAAAAAGATTTATATTTTTTAGACTTTTATATTTTTTATTATGAGTTAAATAAGATTTTACACTAATTAAATGTTTAAAAATACTAAAACTATTGAGAAAAATCTGAAACATTTTTATAAAATACTTAATACTAATACAAATTAAAGAAAAATACAAATGATGAAAAAGCTGGTCTAAATAAGCTCGAAATAAGCCAACTTAACCAAATAAGCTAAACGGGACAAAGAGAGGTTAAGTAATAGATTGTGCAAACTAAAACCAATAAAGACCCAAGGGCGCAATGGTTACAGGTACACACTTATCACTCTCAAAGGTGGGAGGTCTCAGGTTCGAGCCTGCCTCCCCACCTTTTTGCAAAACATTTTTTTTTTCGAATTTTCTTTTTGCAAACTTATTAAGAACAGTAAGATAAGCAATTTATGAAACTACAACTTTTGATGAAAATGATTAATAAGCTCTGTTTTGAGCTTATTGTCTTGACAGTTAACAAAAACTTGAAATAAGCACAAGGTTTAAACAAAATAGCTAATAAGCTAAAAATAAGCACAAGGAAAACTAGAAATAATCTGAACAACTATTAATAAGCTAGAATGACAAATGAATAAGCACAATAACTAAGACATAAGCACTGATCAATCCAAATAAGCACAAGATATACTGTTACACAGGACACTATTTGAATCACTAGGCACTTTGTGGCTTAATTTTAAGCACTATAATAAGCTAGAAATTTAAAACAAACACTTGAATAAGCAAGTTGACCAGATAAGCTATCCAAAAAGCTAAAATTATCACTGTTTTGTTCACTGGAGAGCTTTTGAGAAGCTTATTAAAAAGCTGAAAAACCACTGAGTCCAGACTCAGTGTATGTTGATAAAAATTGACAAAACAATAAGCCAAGTGCAGCCCTACCAAATAAGCTATATATTGAAAAATAAGAACTAGAACCTTGAGACAGCTAGGTGAGCTTCTCAAAAAGCTAAAATACACAGTCTTAAGTTAACTGATAAGCTCTTGATGAGCTTATGAAACAGTATGGCTTAACTGTGTACAGGACAGTTTTGACTTTTTAAGAAAATGAAACAAAGTTGACTTTTGTGAGATTTGAATGATCCTAGGCTACTGATTATGATATATTAAGGTAATATGAGACTAATTTTAGCTAGATAAACAACTTTTGAACAAGAAATCACAATCATGGATTATAAAAATCCAACAGTGAACAAGACAGATATGATCAAATGGATTTTTGACTTTTGATGAACCAAGACTGGTTTTTCTTGTGTTTATGAGCTAATAGATACTAAAGTGACACAGAACAAGTATAATCAACAACTCAAACAACCTATAGCACAGTAATCAAGGCAAATCCAAACACCCTTTCAAAATATTGTTTTGATGATTTTCAAAGTAAAATACTGATTAAGACCATGTCATGGATTCAGAACCTTGTATTATCATTAAATAGGACTAAAGAAGCATGAAATAACAACGATAGCAACATAAAACTTAAGAATATCAATTATGCTAATTTGACTGTGAAACTAAGATTTTTATTAACTATTAATTAAAAAGAACAAGCTACTGGTTTTATCACTTAATTATACTTAAATATGACTAAGAAACCTTAACAAACAGAAATTTAAACTAATGAGCAACTTAATATTGAAATGCCAAAATGGATCAAAATGCTTACAAATGGTATTTCCAAGTAAAAGCTGAGAACTGAGTTACACAAACACAGCCTATAGCTTCCCAAGAAGCACTAATCCCAAGGCCATCCAATATAAACCCTGCTCCAGCTTTCTTGCATCTTTCACCATGATTTTTATTTTTCAACTATTTATTTGGAATTTTTTATGATTTTCTCTTTTTGAGTCTAAACTGAATTTTAAAATCTCTAAAAGCTTTAATAAGCTTTCTAGGAGCTTATGTGGCTTATTTCAGTCCTTAATAACATCTAACAACAACATTGACAGATTTTGATAATTTGAACTTGAAAATGCATAAACTGAAATCAGAACTTGAAACTTGAAATTACTTGTAGTAAAAGTTGTATAATACACTGAATATGAGATAAAAAGTACTTTAAGGCTAAGAAATACACTTGAAAATCAAAATTAAGTTAAACGACATAAGCTAATTAAAATTAAAAACTAGATGATTTCTTCCTTCCTTCTCTTCCCTTCTTTATAGACTTTTGAGATACTCCACATGCTTCTGATCATATCCCATCAACAATTTTAGCCATTGGATGAGTCAAACTCATCCTATCCGTTTAAAAGACTTTTGGCGCCAAAAGTGTACCTGGCTGCTTGAGATAGTTTCAGGGTAATTAAAGAATCTTGGGGTGTTGTGGAGGTGTAGGGGACACAAAAGGTTAAGTTTCAATGGATTTGGTGTGATGTAGAAGCAAAAAACAGGGGATGTGAGTGGAACAGTGAAAGGTCTATGGTGGGGAAGCATTAACTGCAATTTGCGGGCTATCTCATGAGGTGGAGGATGGTGATGAGTGTATTTGGCAGCTGTGATGAGGTGGAGGTGAGGTGGAAAACCGCCTGGTTTTGGTTTACAGGGGTGGAGGAGAAGGGTGAATAGTGGACGCGGTATTATCTGTTTAAAAATTAGGCCGGGTTGTGATATTGGGCTGGGTTGGACTGGATTTGGATTTGGTGTTTAGTATTTAGGTCCGTTTGGTTTAAATAAGCACAAGGACCATATATGTAATATTTTGAAACTGAAGGACTGATCTTGCTACTTATCCAAACTTATCACAAGGGCTAAAATTGTAACATGGGAATAGTACAAGGACTAATATTGCATAAAATTCAATTTTTATAAGTCCAAGGACCAAAACTGTCAACTTTGATATTCTAGGGACCAAACTTGTAATTTTTCCAAAGTTTATCATAAGGACCAATTTTGTCATTTATGAATAGTACAAGGTTAATATTTGATAATTTTCTTTTTTTAAATTAACCAAGGACTATTTTTGACAATTTTCAAACTTTAGGGACTAAAGTTGTCATTTTGTAAATTTTAAACTTTAAAAGGTTTATTTTGACAACTTTTGAATCCCATGGACCTTAAATGACATTTTACAAGTTTTTGAATTACCAGGGACTAGATTTGACAACTTTTGAAACTTGGGGGACTAAAACTGCCAATTATGCAAACTTGATACGTTTTTCACCAGATTTTGGCATTTTTGCATTTAAAACACATAAAACACTTGTTTGTGATATTTTTATCAATTTGAAGCATTTCTGAGTGTCTTCAGATGTTTTTGGCATTCTAAACAGTACAAAAATGATGAGTATTTAGACACTCATCAGTGATACATACCTCATGTGGCCTGGGGTGGTCGAGACTCTCTCTCTAGAGTAGGGGCTGCTAACTACGACATCCCCAATGATATCCTATTCGGGTGTATGACCCTTATCCTTGCAGTCTCCCTCAAATAAAGGCCCCAGCGTGTCGGTGGTGGTCTGGGAGGACTAGCAGTCCTGTGAATGTTGACCTCACACTCGGGAGTACTAGTAGTTCTTTCAAATTTTGCCTGAAGATCAGAATCCTAATGCTCGCTAGGGTCTTCATTAGAGTCCAGTGTCGGGTAAGGGTGCTCAGAGTAACTAGGGTGTGCCTGGGCTCGCCCACGGTGAATGATCTATGGGAAGACAATGATCGTGACATAGTGACTGTATCATGATGGAAATAAAGATGTGCTTAGAATAACTAAGTCATAACGTAGCAAAGATAAGAACGTATATATAATATTATATATAATGTACATTAGCATAAACATGAATGCATAAAACATGTAATACAGATGCACACGACCGATGTAATTTCAGGTGATTTAGAGTTTAAAGCATGACCAAACAAGATCCAAGGTAACAATTTCTAATATTACATGATTCTTCCTGAATTAGATATAGGTGATCACGCTATGCATAATTGAGGATTAATGTTGCAATACTCAGACTAGTCGACTAGTATCATGTTCAGTGCCTTTAGAAAATGTTATTTTGGTTATAGTTGCGATTTTTATTTAGAAAAACTAGAATTCTCTATAACCTTAAGATCTGGTACCAATTCTGTCACACACCGCTAAAGCGAAAATGCGAAGTGTAACAACACAAGGCACAAGCATAAGAAAATAGAACAATACCATACTTGATAAAAGAAATGAGTTTACAACATTATAGTAATATCTTTGATCTAAACATTGGATAATAAACATAAGTCTTAATTTGATAAAACATTGTTTTTGGAACATGATGACAATAAGATAACTTCAATGCAAGTGCCTTCAAAAATATTACTCACGATCACCTGAAATGCATGAGAAAAAAGGAGTCAACTATGAAATAGTTGGTGAGTACATATGTTTTAAATAATACGAAAACATTTTTAAATAAAGTCCAGATGGAAAAAGTCATATCAACTCATCCTGCTACAAGTCCCGCCCATACAAAACTTGTAACATATGGGTTCACATATAATTCCATAATAGAGAGTAAGTCCAATGATAGTACATCAAATAGTCAAAATACACTTGGTTGTAATTTAATGCAAAAACACACCATGTATTATAGTTTCATGCAAAAAACGCCCCAAATATAAATACTATGCCTTCCGTCGACAAGGGAACGAAGGGTTAGCCGACCACTAATAGCGCTATCCATAATACCTACACTTCGTCGACAAGGGAGATAATACGAATGGTACGATAAATTAGAGTATGAACAGTAAACAAATGGGGGACTAACAGTGTGAAGAATCGGCATAACAACAATGATATACATACAATTTGCACATGTCAAAGTCTAAAAGTACGTCAAAGTCACAATTAAGCCTCAAGCTCGTCAAAGTCAAAGGTACAAGTCAAAATTTGTCAAAGTCATGCGTACATATAAAAAATAATACATTAAGTCATAAAAGTACAAACAAGTTTTTAGTCAAGTATAAATCATGCATGTCACCCAAAAAGTACATAAGACGGGGCTATGAAAACTAACCTTAGTGAGTAGAGAAAATGGGTAAGAGCATGGCTTAACAATGAACACTAGGAGATCCCTTAAACGTGCACCTTCTAACTGCGACCTAAGGCAAGTAAATAGTACTTATTAGACCTTAAACGATATGCTCGGACTTAATGACGCTTATTAGTTAGGTTACTCATTACAAAGTTTCATTTTTAATACTACAAATAAAATCATAATTATATCCCAAAAGTGTGGTCACTTTGGGTGACCGTTTTACCAAGTTTAAAGGTGCTACTATTCCAACCCTTTACAAATATCAAACTATTATGTCTTAAGTTTGTTCTTGAAATGATAGAACCTAATAACGTGATAGATTTTGAGATCGTTAAACCTCTAGATTTTTTAGATCTAATCTAGGATGAATAATAACAAAAGCAGAATATTCAAATAAAGAATCAATGTTATTAACAAGATTTTTCATCATTATCATTCATAACATTCACAACTAGCCCCAATTCTACTTTGATCAATAGTATAACTTGTTATCTAAACTACAACAAGGAATCAAAGATCCTTGAGGCTAAACACAACTAATCTAGGCATCTACTTAGAAAATGGACGCCTAGAACTCATACTATTTAGTCCACTCCCTCTTTTTGTGCACTAATAAAACCTACGACCTATATCTCTTTATATAATAGAGATATCTAGGTTTACAAAGGACTCATAACTGTATTAGGATTGTAAATCTTGCTAACTTTAATCATTACCTTCTACAGAATCTACTATAATCTCCCATATTTTATTTAATCCTTTCTTTGTCTTTTAAGTCCTTCCTGTTTCGTAATTGCTTCATTCTTCTTTTATTGTTTTGTATTATCAACTCAATATAATTCCCAAAAATCTTCCCCTAGTTGATAATTACAAAACTTTCTTCTTGATCTTCCATGGATGAAACAATCTTTCCCTTAAGCTCAACTTATGTGAACTTACATAACATGATGTACCACCAAGAATCTATAAGTTGCAAAACTTCTATGTAAAATCTTCTTCCCTTTTTTGTCATTATCCACTAGGAGATGATAAGTAGATGCCACTTTGATTTTGACAACTACAAACCAATATCACACTTCTAATCCATCCTTCAAATATCTCAAATTACCCTCCATGAAGCATAATATGAATAATGAATTCAAGACAGTAGAAACTTTATCTAGCAGTAGTAATAACGACCATAGTAGTAAAAACCCTTCACCTCATGTGGTGCATGTAAATGATTAAACACTCTATAATATGCTTCCTCTGAAATCCATGTGTTAACCAGTTCTTGAATCTCCAAATCTGTAGGCTTCTTGTAATGATTACTGCTGAAGAAAACTAAGTAAAACGAACTTGATGTTGAAGTAGAACAACCCAAACTTATGTCTTACGTCTTGTACTATCCACATGACTTTGAGCTTACACAAACACCAAAAGTATAAGTAGATCGCAACCTCTTGACAAAATCCTCATCTTCTATGAGATACTGAGTGATAGCAAAGACCAATTGCTAGACTTGACAAGTCTTTGTCACAACGTTATAAGCACGAACAAGTTATCTCCTGCTAAAAGATATAATAATGTTAGGAATTGGAAATTCCATGTTAAAGTGTCGGCCACCCCAATTATGGTCTAGCATATGTTAGCTCATAGACGTGTCGTTATTTACGTTATTTAGTAGTTTATTAGTTAGTTTGTAGCGTAGATTAGTTTAGTGTAACACCGTGGAGGAAGGACGGGTCTTTACCCACTGTATGCCTGATCCACAGTCCGATAGGAGGACGTATTCATTGTAACTATAAATACCCCTTCCATCTATGGAAGGGGTGGTGCTTCTCATTCAATCTAACCTTTTATTTTGTAAAGCAAGTCTCTAACAAGAAACACCCTCTCATCTCTTTCTCTCTCAAATGGCTAACATGTATTTCCATCATCCAAGACCACCTGATAAGTGTTTAAATACTCATCATTTTTGTACCAATTAGACTGCAAAAACATCTGAAAACACTCAGAAATGCATCAAAATGATAAAAATATCACAAATAAGTGTTTTATGTGTTTTAAATGCAAAAATATTGTAAGATATAACTTTTCACATACACATCAAACCATAACACAAGGTGGCGAATAAGATGGAATTCTAGAGAGAGAAAGTTAGAGGTTTAGGGAACTTAGTGAGAGAAAGTGAAAGATATTATTATGAGCTCCAACTCTCTACCTTGCAAGGTAGAGAGTATTTATAGTCTTACATAACTCGCCACACTTTGGGCTGTGGATCAGGCATACAGTGGGTAAAGACCCGTCCGTCCTCCACGGTGTTACTTAACTAAATTACTACTTAACTTAAAAGAACTATGACTACGAGCTTTCTAATGATTACATATACTTGAGGTGACCGACTCTGTAATACTGGGAATTTCTAATTCCTAACAATCTCCCCCTAAGGGAGGTCACCTCAATTATACATCAAAAATTACATTGAATACAAATAGATTTTACATTAATAGTTGATCTTGCATTCTTGATGTAGTCCTTTGCTCATAAGCTCGTCGTCATTGATTCTTCACATTGCATGTTTGGTTGTTCCAAGTGGAGGTCTTTTACTGATCCATGTGATGATAATTTTGAGCCATCATTTGAGATCATCAACTATCAACAATCTCTGAGACATCCATTGTGGTGTTGTGACTTTGGGACCGACATGCTCACATTTTGGATCATGATTTCTTCTCATCAGAGTAGCGGAAGCTTTTGTTGAGTCATGATATTGGCAGCAGCGTAGCAGAAGCATGGAGTGAAAATATCATAGTCATTGATGCACTAATCATGATTTCTTTAGAGATGAATGTGTTAAGTGAGCATGCGGCTATGGATTGACCGCTTCATTCTGATCAGCTGCAAACTTCGGGCGTACCTGCATACAACAGTTAGCAACAAATCGCACGAAAGTGTCTTTGATCACTTTCGATGAATTGAGGTACACGGCCCACGGTTCCCCGTTGATCAGTACAAGTACTGCCTGTGATCAGGTAGGATTCCTAAGAATTTCCTTGATAGGGTTTCGCAGCTGTTCTAGCTGTTCTCAAACCGGAACGTCTCAAAGAAGACAACACGGAGTGAGTGAACCAGTGAATTTTAAGTCCACTGATTGATGAAAAGAGATTTGAAAAACAATCGTGTATTGCTCAATAGAAGTTGTTTTTGCAATACAACGAAGGTTTTATTGAAAATCAATTATCAATCATAAAAATACCTTTTGGTTTGAAAAATGAGTACACGGTCGATGTGCTAAAGTAAAGAGTTTATAAGCACAAAGACCGGTTTTTCAAAGGTATCCGTCAATCCCTAACCTGAACCAGGATTGATTCAAGAAATTGAATCGCCCCATTGTTTCTATTCAGTTGTCACATGGTTGATCTATATGATAGATCTCACATGCCACCTACCAGGAGCTTGTTTGATGTTGCCTCCAGAAGGCTTTCCATCTTCATCGTGAATATTAAACACATCACTCAGATGTTCTGGCAATACCACAAGGATAATGCGTAGGACTCAAGATATAATCTCTCTTTCCACATTGTGTGAAACAGAGAGTCTTCATATAACTTCTTCCTCTGGGAGAGGGATCAGAGGCAATATCCTAGGTTTATACGTGTTTAACTCAGATCTCGGAGCTCTAGTAGTTATTTAGAGTAATCCTGTGAAAGTTACTTCTGAGAGACAAAGTGTGTTACACCTTTCTCTCTAATATAGAACTCAGGATGCGTAATAGGAACACCATAACGGTCTTGTAGACTCACTACACAAATTATAAGTGCTACTTCTACCTTTCGGAAGACCTCCGTTGTAGTTTGTTCGAGGACCATCCACCGTACACTCTAGATAGTATATCTAGTTGGTACACTGTTGACTTATCTTTGTTACCCCGCTAAGTTAAAGAACTTAGTTAGGACCAAGTCCAATCCCTAACTGCCTATGGAAACTTTTTGGCCAGAAACACGAATATTTGAGAAATGA